>OU892281.1:54987498-55008980 GCA_917834065.1 Ceutorhynchus assimilis
TTATCTTAATTTTCAGCCTCAACTTATAGAATATACTTATATTCCTAAGTTATCTGCGGTATCCCTCAGTATTCCAATGTTCCAAATGGAATATTCTCAGAACATTTATCGAAAGTTTTTTTCTATCAGGGGATAGAGCCGAGAGAGAATGAGATTTTCACAATTTTCCAGTTGAATTTTAGCTCTGTAAGGGCAAAGTTTAGTAAAGGTCAAAAATAACCTGTTTCAACATTTCTAGTTCAATTTTTGGCATTAAAATAAATGAAATATTAGTACATTAAAATACAAGTTTCATAAGACGTCATTTTATCGCACGAGCCCTATGTTAGAAGACGAGCCGGAGGCGAGTTTTCTAAAGGGTGAGTGCGATAAAATGTCTTATGAAACGAATATTTTATACTATTTTTTCTATTTTGGTGTTGTTTAATTAAAAAAATTAAAAAAATTCTTGGAAATTTTATTTTCATATTTCGATTTCATATATTTAGGTTGGTAACGCTACATGCCAAATATAGAAATCTTCTATTATAAAATAGCGAATGACAGTTCGATGGCCATCAGTCAGCCAGTGTTACCAACCTCCGATAAGTAAAAAAGGAGTGTCACAAAGAGCTTCTTTTCGAAACTACTTTTAGTGTCGAAAAGACTTCGATATGACACCAAAAGAGAAAAAATATGTATATTAACTGCTTTAGATCAACTTTAACTCTCCAATAGTTCAAAATCGAAATTTTACCCTCATTAATTATTCCTCTTTGAACTTCAAAACTTCTCTACTCTAGTTCAAAGTTTGGCATGAAATCACTGGGAATAATTTTTTTTTGCTATTTGGGTTCTTTGAAAACTTATAACTCGAAAACGGTAACAATAACGATTATCGAATGTAATACCACAAGAGGTTTCAGGATTACCGGACAATACTTTTACCTGTCACGAAACGCGTTACGCAGCAACACCACGATTCCGAAGGAGGAGTGGTGTTGCTGGTTACGCGTTGAGTGTCAGGTAAAAGTATTAGGTAATCCTGAAACATCGAGTGGTATTCAAAAGGTTATACAACGAACTAAACTTAAATGCTTCATTAATTTTTATTATTATTAATGACAAATGCCACCAAGCACGATAATCCCAAAAGGCTTATCACTTTTTAAGCCTCTCGTGTCATATGGAAATAATGTACAGTGAGTTGTATAATCAAATTAATTAATCCAAACTTTTTGTAGGTAATTTCAAGAACAATTGCTAGAAATTGGAAGTCAAAAATCTCGAAAACGGTGACTCGTAGAAAATTTCCGAATGTTTCTCTGATCTCCGGTATTAAGGGAGTCCCAAAGACTTCAATTTTCCGATTTCCCTAAAATTTTCACTTTTTTGCACCGAATCGAATAGTTTTACAAATTGGGTTCCTGGGTATTTCCGAACTGATTTTCTTTAATCATGTTTTATTCGATAAAGGATTGAATCGCCTACAAAAAAGCCCGCAAGCCAGCTTTAACAGTTTGATAGTCAAGAATGAAGGCTTTCACCGCCGGTCAAATCTAGTCTACCGTAGCAGTAGACGAAACGTTAGGTAGAAATATTACCAGACCACGGCATTATAGCCCGGAAGTAGTATATTAAGATACAAGTTGCAAAAGGCCACATATTCCCGCACGAATTCGAAATTTGGACGCGAGAGACGAAGGAGCGAGTGGACGAACGAATGAGTGCGAGAATAGCCTTCTGCAACGTGCATTTTATACTATTTTCTCGATATGGGATTTTATTTTTCATTTTATTAATTTTTTTTGTGGTCGCTGTTAGTTCGGGATTTTTTTTTTTTGCAAAATATGTCAGTTGGTGACACTTACTTACCAATTAACTGACAGCTGGATGTAATTATTTTAAAAGGTTTGACAATTTTGAAGGTACCAATAGGTATATTTTGAGAACTAAATGTCACTAAAAATCGTTGAAGAATGAGCTTCATTGTGGCTTCATTCTTCAATGATTTTGCGTGCGGGAATAATGACATTCTCACATCAAAATCGAGAAAAACTTTTTTAATAGTTTTGATAGTCATTGCGTCTTCGAGTTATAAGTTATCAAAGTAAAAATTTTGAAAATAGTCAGTCGTAGACGAATAACTTATAAGACCTTTTTGGTAGTACCTACTTGTGAAAAGATCCAACTTTCATCTGCATTTTTTTTTTTTTTTCTCCGATTTGCAGTTTTCGATATTTGGATAAAATTGCATATTATTCAAGACGTTAGGTTCTATAATGGCGTCATCTTTGGAAGACTGAAAACCAAAAACTAATAACTCTAAACAAGTGAAATGTAAATGTTTTCACAGAAATAAAAACCAGTCAGAGCGTGTTTGATTGCTGCAAATCGCTAACAACCAGTTTTCTGACTTTCGACCAATGAAATTCGCTCTGACTGGGTATGATTTCTGTGAAAACGTGATATACAGGGTGCCCCTGTTCAACTGATCAAAAATGCTAGGTTATATAAGAAGAACCATAAAGAAGTAGTTTGAAATAGGACACAATGGTCGGATGTGCGTCGTTTCCAAAATACAGGGTGTTGAAATTTAAACAACCCCGTTTCATATCATCTGGAGGGCTAATGCTAGGCAGAGCTGGGCAAAGCACTCGAAAAAAGTGCTTGGAGCACCAAGCACCAAGCCCTTAGGAAAAGGAATTGCCAGCATCAAGCACCAAGCCCTTTGTGAATTCTTAGTGCTTGCAATTACCAATTACCAAGGAAAGTAATTGTATAATTCAATTACCAAGCACCAATTACTCAAAAAATGCTTGAAATTATTGTTGATTACTTGCAGGTGCTTGCAAGCACTTTTTTCTCAAATAAATTACCAATTACCAAGCACTACTTTGCCAATTGCTTCCAATTTATTTTTAAAATAAAGATGTTACTGAATTGGGGTCTGGCGAGATAGCAATTTGAAAGGTAGAAAGTTTTAACGTTTTTTGTTGATGTTGATATGATGATAATTATAATGAAATGATTAAAGCAAACTTTTTTGTTCTTTATTTATTACTAGTCGTCTCTTCACTCCACATATACTATACTACACTGTATCATCGAATATTAACATTATTATAACTGAAGATAAAGACTTCAATAAACTGTGGTAGTATAGTGTATAGTGTTAGTGAATAGTGTTGCATATTGCATAATGCATATTGCCTTTGCCAGCGAGGTGCGAGAATAATTCAACTATCCCTTTAACGGGCAAAATTTTCCTAAGACTATTTTATTCAGAAAATGCTAGTTATATTGTAACATTTTCAATTTCTTGGCTAATAAGCTACCTTGTTTTGCTTTAGTAGATATGATTCCATATAGAACTACAATGAAATAAATGAATAAACAACTATCTTTTCTGTGCCCAGATTTTGTTACCTTGAGTACTGCCTTCTACTAGAAGTTTTTTTGGTTCAGGTTTGCAAGTATTGTTAATTGATCTAGGAAGGTTTGATTCAGTACGGCAGGGCCCGCTGTTATTGATTAGAATCTTAGGAAAAGGAGTTAGTACCATCATCATATCTGTTTGCAAATCCAATCAATAATCTGAGGTTATGATAATAATTGTTGTTTACTCTTTGACGTTTCATTTCCATCATGTCATTGAACAGCTGTTTTGTCTAGGCGTTTTCTTTAGATCTGTTCTACCTTTTGATATTATGTTCTATAGGCACTTTTCAACATTCACCAGTCATTTTTTACACAACCGATTCTCAGTTCGTACTTTTGGGGTGAAACTTAACACGTCCTTTTCTATAATTTTCTTCAATGTCAAAATTAGAAGTTTGACAGATGAAAGTCTTCTTCCGAAATCTAAATTCTAAATGAAGAATCTGCCCTTTTGATCTGCGACCTCACGCTGAGTAGTCGTCCGGTCTCGGGCCTCGGCCCTAATTATTTTTGGGGCGAGACTTTTTGGAATTTTGTGCCAGGGAGTTCAAGTTTTAGACTAATTTCTTGCTGATAATTGTCTAGAGTCGTCCCTTGGTCATTTTTGGATTCTGTTTCGGTAAGTTTGAGATTTTCTTCAGGAAATATTAACCTACAACACGTGTTCCATTTTTTTTAATAGGACTGTTCCGAGCAGCATTTGGAAGTTTAAGACTTCACCTTTGGTCTAAAGTATCCCTCAATTTGAGGAAGATTATTTATAATATTTGGGGCTCGATTTGTTTTTTTATACGAACATCGTTATAGGGTCCTAGTCTCAGGCTATAATTGGACAATCCTACTCTTAGGCTATAGTTGGACAATCCTAGTGCTAGGCTGTAGCTAGACGGTCTTAGGCTATAGTTGGACAGTTGCTAAGCTGTAGTTAGAGAGATTCTAGACTGGATCTAGATTGCTCTCAGTTGGGGCTTTGGTAGCCATTCTTCAGCAACTCTTTTGGTACCACTCTGGCAGAACCACGTCGAGTTCTACGCTAAACAGATACAACGTGGATAGGACTCATGACTCACTTACCATAGTCTATCTAATAGTGAGACCAAACCTGTAGATAACCTCACTTTGGAAATTTCTGGATTTTCACAAACATTTCACTTGTATACATGTAAGTTGCACTTTTACTATTTAGGCAAATCATATATAAATCATCTGACGCCGAATTACGTCAGTACGTGTCCCTTAAATAAAATTCTAAAATTTTACCCTGAGGTTGCCCAAAGAATAACTTTCACCTTTCTGTGTTTAATTTGCCTGTTGGTAAAGTGTAACCCATTCTGTTCTTTTAATCTTTCACAAGTGTTAATAAACAGTTAAAACTGTTTATTTTAAATCCATATATTCATTATTTACATTTTTTTTATTTATTCAAATATTCACAAATTAGGTACAAGCCTATTCCTAAACACCTTTTTAATAACTTCGTGGCTACTTATTGGCGCAATAGTTAAGTCCTAATTACTTGGTGGCTACACTTTTTGGCGCCTTATTATTATTGTTATTATTTTTTAATAAAGAAAGCCAGATACATTATTGTACCTAATTAGTTGTTTTATTGTTAAGCGCTCCAATTGTACAGGTTTTGTTTAAACATCATTAGGTTATCTTCCTAGTTAAGTCACAATTAACTTGGTGGCGCCCAAAGGTAAGATGTATAAAAGGAACCCATAGACCCATGGCCTCCGGACTGATGCTGACTAGCCGTATGCAGTATAATTAGGCAATTGCCAAAATAAGTACGTTATAATATGTAGTCTTTTGGAAACAAGAAAAGATAATTTGTCACTAGAAATCGAGTTTTCTATTTTTTTCGTTCGTATATTAGGCGGTAAACCATTTTACCAGAGACCATTTAGGACTAAATATGTAGGTAGTGTTCTCTGGTACAAACCCTATACCACACCTTCATAAATAATGCAATAATAAAATGAATTTCTGCGGGATCACAATGAAAAACACAATAGCTTTCAAACAGAGTTATAACAAAAACGAAATATACAATAACTAAAGAAAAATCACATCAAACTCTATAACAAATGAACATTACCTATCTTACTTCCATATGATCCTAAATAAGGTCCTAAAATTTTCCTAATCATCAGATATTCTGAAAACTGGATTGATAAAATCAAAAACAAATCGGAAAAATATTATAATAACAATTAGTGCGATTTAAAATTGTTCATTATCGTTTTTATACCACAAAACATGGAAATAATGTTGAAATTGTATACATTCGAAAGAAAATTTGGAAAAATTTTCCTAGCGCAAAAAGAACAGAATGGAAAGTTGATTGATATTTCATGGAGACATGTATATGAAGCATGTATCAAAATATGAATCTTGAACTAGGAGTAGAGCTTATAGAAAAAATAATTCAAAATGTACACAAAATTCACAAAATAAGTTCCAAGTTGAGAATATGTATAGTTTTTTACTAAATAACTGAGTACAGCATTAGAATTTTGAATTTATATCTATTCAGTATACATATATAGATGATAATTACCTATTTGATTCGTCAAAATCCATTCCGGATTATAAATATTAATAAAAATATGAATTGAAGTACATAAAACAACATAATTGATGCTTCTTGAGTCCCACTGGTATATATGGTGTACCACTTTCAAAAATGCGACCGCATCCAGAAAAATCTTTTAATAACCCAAGTAGCACATAATATGGGGTAAACATCGTTTTTCAGTTGGGCCAATATTTATTCATTTTTGTTGCTAAATCAACACAGTACCAATATTGGGGCAACGTTAGTTTTAACTATGTGGAAACAATATTCAAAAATAATCTTATACCAATTTTGTTATCATAGATTAATTAACTTTTCAGTAATTTGAATATTGGTCCAAGACTTCTCACTACAATATTGATTTATGAAATATTGGCCAAATATTACATTTTATATTATCGAAACAATATTGTAATATAATATTAATTCAATATTGGCATTCAATTTTTTATTGATATTTAAATTCACTTCAAAAACTTTGTACACCCAATATTTATTTTCAATTTTTTCACAATATTGATACTTTTTGAAAAGCCCAATGAAGAACCAATATTTACATACTAATTTTTAACAAGGTTAGATTTTCTATTGAAAATGTTGGTCCAATATAGGGTATTCATTGCGCGCACTTGGTGTGCCGACCAAAAAATAGATGGAGACTGTGTCTTCACTTTACCTGTCTTAAACCTGGTTCCGGGATGAAGCCAAAAATTGGTTTTCTCTCTGCGGGACCCTGGCAGGACTTAAACGTGCTGATGAGTTGTGATACAGCGAAACGGGTCCACGGATGGTCCGGCAGAGAGAAAACACTTCTTAGTCGGTCCTTATAATTGGTCCGTTACCTTAATTAAATATAATATAAAGCCAGGATTTACATACGTCTTCGGGCCAATATTGGTAATTTCAATTGGTTCTAATTTGCATAAAGTTCTTGATATGATATTGATTATTTCTTTTTGGGCCAACATTTGGTTACGTTGGACCAATAAATCGTAGTTATTGTCCCAATATTGGCCCAACATGGGAGTGCTGCTTGGGAAACTGACGTCGGAGACTAACGTATATTGAATGACGATGTTTTTAGGATGCATTAAAACCAAATTTTCAGGTTATAATAAGGAATAAACAAGGTGGTACTAGGTTTACACCAGAGAACGTTAAAGGGCTATAAAGCTGGCTTCCCACAGCCCGTGATATCGCAAGCCCGACTGCGCTTACATGCACCAACGCTTCATGCGAAGGGCGGCGCGGCCCGGCTTGCAATATCACAGGCCATGGGAAACCACCGCAACACAACATAAAAATGTTTCCATATTACCGACGCCGAGACGGCCTTCAACCAGCCAATCACATTAAAGCTTATGCTGCGTTAAGTTGTTACCAAGGACTTGATTTTTAGTGCTTGCAAGCCTTTAGAGTGCTTGCAAGCTCTTTTGAGTGCTTGCAAGCACTTCAAATGGCTTGAAATGCGAAAATTACCAATCACCAAGCACTTTTTATAGAGGGCTTCGATTACCAATTACCGAGCACTGTATTTTAAAAGTGCTTGCACGCACTGTGCTCGAAGCACTATTGTGCTTGAAGCACTTTTTCAAGCACTTTCAAGGCAATTACTGCCCAGCTCTGGTCAGTAGGATAGTATTTTCACAATTTTTAGAGCCAAATATGTTGGAAACCGACCAAATATATATAGAAAAACTATATGTATACAGTGAGTCCATTTCAGTTCGCAGCATATGGAAAACTTTTGTATTGTCACGGCTCTAGCTTGCGTGACAGAAATCTTGGGTCCGTTTATTCCATAAATCAAAGTCCAATTATAGTCCTAGCGGTACGCAAAACAAAACGGCATTTCGAGTTACAAGCAAGCCACTTGACACAGTTGTTGTTGGGACCATATTGAACGATTTTACCCGCAGTGATTTTTGATTCGTCCCTTAGGGAGTGGTTTTTGGGTGGGAGGTGGGGGGTAAACTACCCCCAAAAAGGAAAATTATTACATTTTTTGCACGAAAATGTGAAAAATTAAAAACAATACAATTATGGCAATGCTAGAGTCGATTTCTATTAATTTGATGGTGTTGAAACGAAAAAAAAAATCAAAATCTCTGATGAGCACGAATCTAATGCCGGACTCAGGAAATAATTTCGAGCAGGATAAGATTACTGAAATACAGTATATTTCTTGAGAAAAAAAAAACGAAGCATAAATATTTTGAAGTCCGTGCTTAAACTTGTCCCTGCAGATCACCGTCCACATCCTCTTGAGTTTTTTCCGGAATTGTAGACAAGGTTACACTGTAAGAGAAAAAAGAAATTAGTATTACAAGGGTTTTTTCGTTATTATTTCTCTTGCACTAAAGAAAATATTTCTACAAACGTACGTCTGGTTCGAGCAAGAGCCTTTGCATGATTTGCATGCAGGTGTGCGGGGAAGTCCCAGGCGACGGCATTTGCACCTCTGGGTGCCGCAGTTGGTTTTGCAACCACACCGGTCCAGCGCCGTACACTCTGCTCAAATAGCTGGGTCGTCGGTCCATACCGGGATCCACTTGTCGTCTTGTAGAAACCAGCCCCACGGATCCGGAGAGGAAGGTTTGGTGCCGTCGGCCGCCCTTCCCCAGACCTGTCCAGCCTGGTAAGCAGCGCGCAGGATGTGCTTTTAGTAGGAGGGATAGCTTGAACTGGACGGCTTAGCGTGGCAAACATGTACTGGCGGGCACCGACCACTTACGTAATTTCCTCGTCTTTAACACCGTACATTCTAACGATGAACTTTGCGACGGCACTTCATCGGGCAATGGAAGATCAGACGGGTGGCTCAGCTTATAGAAGGCGTCCGTCTCTTCATCTGTTAGCCAGGCAGAGAAGACAGTTCGCTTCCCACGTGATGTAAAATAGCTGACAGTGTCACACCCAGTCAGACAGTGAAAGAAGCGGAGAGCCGTAGCCTTTTTCTCTCCTAGTGTAGATGCTACATCGTGTGCAGCCACGTAGCGACGATCCTTGCCCACTCCGAATAAGACCCACAGTTCCTTCAATCCTTTTTTTTGAAAATCATGGAAAAAGGAAACCCCCAGGCACAAGTACGTCCTGTGGATAACAATTCGTCGAGCACTACCATACGCAATGTCCATTGCATGGAGAATAATTCTTCCATCGGCCTCCTCTAAGCCTTCAAGAGAGATGTCACGGAGAAGAGAGCCCAAGGAAACAGAAGACTTAATTTCTGAACCCACATTGGTAACAATACGAATGTCTTGTAGGACAAGAGCTCAACCGAAAGGAAAGCAAAAAGCTCTGTCTTATATTTTCATCGTTTCTCAGATAATCTTTCCCACTATACTATTGTTTCACAGGAGTGACGGAAGGTGTTCGCACAAGTGAACAGGTCAAAACAAGTCGAAACGTGTACCGACTTGTCTGTAACGTTTGCCGCCGGAGTCTGAAAGCGCACAGCAGATTCACTGCCAATACCGTATTTACTTCAAAGTAAACAGGTCGGAACAAATTGAAACGTGAACCGACTTGTCTGTAACGGTTGCCGCCGGAGTCCGAAAGCGCACGGCAGGTTCATGGCCAGCACCCTTTGGACATCAAAGTAAATAGGTCGGAGGAAGTTGAAACGTGTACCGACTTGTCTGCAACGGTTTCTTCAATTCTGCTGTGTGTCTTCCGCAGTGCGGAGGTAGCTATGCTTCTTAATATCTTACACTGAAAGAATGATTTAGTTATATTAACCTAAAATTGGTGACTATAACTAAATCGCTTATTGAAATATGGCTTATTAAACCTTTGGTCACAACACACAAATTATTTGTTTAAAATTTGAGAATAAAGCACTTATTTAATAATATACTCTATCTAATAATAGTTAATTAACGCATGTTATGTATAAATGTACATTCATTAATAATAAATAAATGTTTTGTTCTCTGAAGTTAGCATTGTCTTCGGGATTTTCTATCTTTACTAATAGTAAATTGATCATATTTTTCAAAAATATACGTTTGTTAATAATAATTTCTGTTTTTTTTTGCTGGATTAAATATAATTTTATATTTATTAACAGTAAGTAGACAGTAATTGATTTAAATAATCATTTATTAATAGTAAAAAACGTTTATTCGTAAATATTATTTAGCTTTGTTACTGTTAATTTGAAATTATTTACCATAAGTATTTTTTTTTCTTTGAGCCCGGTTGTACAATTGAAGCCAATCATGGCTTAGTTAAGCTTTCTGGTACTTGAAACCTTCCCATTTAAAATGCACAGCTGTAAGATTTAACAACTCGTAGACAGTATTGCATTTTAAATAGGATAGTACAAGTAACAGTTAAGCTTTAATAAGCCACGATTTATAAGCTTCGATTGTACAACTGGGCCTTAGAAGTTTGTTCCTGGGAATAGGGCACTCTGAAATAATTCAAAACAGACCAATCTTTTTTAAACTTTATTTCTTTTCGGTAGACTAGATTTTCACAAAGGTAACATTATTTTGTTGAAAAAAATAAAATCCTAACTACATTCTATGTAAAGAAAAATAACATATCAAACCAAAAAAATAAAATATGTAGGTTTACCAACCAAACGAAAAATTGGGATTATTGGGAAAATCATAAACAGGCCATATAACAACATGGCGGCCATGGCGGATGTGCATGCGGCGACCTGTGAATGTAATAATGAACTATAGGTACCTCAATTATCTTCTCAGGTGTAACAGGAAAAAAAAAGAAAATACAAAATTGCTTGGTACCTACCTATTAATTAACTGGCGCTTTCCCAGAAAATATTCTTACGTTTGCAGTTTTGTAAAACAACTTCAGCATCACCATCACAGCACGTTTCCAAAAACCGTTGAAATTCGACACTGTTTTGTTCCGCCACGCTATCTACCATGATTAAATAATTATTACACACAGATTTGGGATAAATCTTTGTATTGTGCCAAAGCACGCCAGAATAATGCAAAAGCAGGGAGTTGGTCAAACAGATAAAAGAGAACATAGGTCAAGGTGTTTCTTCTTTCACGCTCCGATGCCAAAAGAACGAAAAGCACACAAATATAGACGATAGACGGTAGCCGTTGGTATACCAACGTTTGTTTACTGATATTATAACTTATGCATGAAAAATAAGGATTTATTATTAGGAACCAAGAAACAAGTTGAAAATTCAACTAAACTATGTTGAAATGGGACATTATATTTATTAATCTATACTTATCATTCACTGAAAAAATTATTTTGTAAATTTACTTACAAAATCACTGGCAAAAAATAACCAATGATTTTGTAAGTAAAATTACAACGCTATTGTAAAATTACATAAACTCTGTAATTTCAATTCTGTAAATTTACAAAAGGATTGTAATTTTAAATAATATTTTTACAAAAAAAACTTGTGAATTTATATTTCAAATTCGCAAAAAATTCGTAATTTTATTTATTATTTCTACACAAATGTTGTAAGTTTGAAATATTTCTCTGAAAATGTATTGTAAAATTACAAGCATGTAAATTTACAATGTGCGGATAAATTTACAAATAGATGATGTATCTGGATGTTCCAATTTCTTGTTATCTCCCAGCTATAACGCCATAAACCTGAAAATTATAGTTTTGAGAAAATATGGAAAACACTCTTATGTAGGTATAACTTTTATTATGATGAACACTGGAAACACAAAAGCGAAAATAAAACAGTCTAAACTCGGTTATCACAAAAGAAAAATAAGAGAGGCGCATCCTATGGTCAACTATAAAAATCTATACTTAAATAAATAACATAAAAAAGTTAACCTAAAACTATAATATAGATATGAAGGTATAAAAAATTATAGGTACAGGGTTTTCGTCAGAAAGATAATGTCAAAACTTTACAATAAATATTCAACTCGAAAAATTAATTGTATAATATGTTTTAATATTGTCAATTCATATTTTTAATATTATCGTTATTTTGACTGGTTTAATGATTTACTCATGACTGGTAGATGATGCAACTCACAACTGCCACCTTCTTTTGCTTGGGCTCATACAGCAAAAAGAGGATATGAGGGAAGGTTTGTTGACGCTATCTGAAAATGGTGATAATTGTAAAGTTTATTTATTTGTTACTTAAACCCACAAAAATTGCATTCATATACGTGGTTAAAAAGTTTAAATAATTACCGGGTACTTACGCTTAATTCAAATCAATCAAAATCAAATCTTCAACTCTCAACACATCACATTTACTCACCACCAACCACTTTGATGTTGTCTGTTGAATTACCTGCATACCAGCATAGCAAGACTGTTGTAAAAATCAATATTATCCACTGATAATTTTCCAAATAATTTCAGAATTTTACAAACAATTATGCTAAATAATAAAAAGTTTTGCTTCAATGCATTGTTATTTTTTAAAATCACAGAATTGTTGTAAATTCATATTTTAATTTTACAATGTGATTTGTAAAAAAGCAACTTCATTGCTAAAATTACAATATTTATGGAAAATCCTTGTGAAATTATGCGTGTACTTTTACAAAAAATTGTAATATCGCTCTTTTTTCTGTCTTTTTGCAAAAAGTTTGGCAGTTTAGAGTTATTTTGGTGAAATGTTCATGATTTTGCTTGCTTTTTTTTATTGAAAATTACTAAACACCATTGTAAATTTACTAACATTTTTTTCAGTGTTTGTTTATAATTACTAAACCAGAACATTCTGTTAATAAATGATGTTTATACAACATCTGTAAACCAATGTAAGAAGTATTTTGTTTATTATTAACAAACATTGTTTGAAATAAGAAAATGGAGTCCTAATAAATCATTTATATTTTATAAATAACTATTTTTAGCAATCATATTTTTAATTACCAATCTAATGTATTTCTTACCAATGCATATTAATTATAATATTGGTTTGGTATTTGTAACCTTTGTTAGAAACAAACATTTATTTATTATAATCTTGAATTTTCTTTCGGTGTACAATAAAAGTCACCCTCCCTTACACATCGAGTAGAAAACCAATTTCTTCCAAAAATCAACCAAATATTCGTGCACAGCGATACCGAATTAGTCAAAAACGACATCAAACTCAAAATTTTCAAAAAAAAAGTTTTTTAAAAGGGGGGTTTCGTTTCAGCACCATCAAATTAGTAAATATCGACTCTAGCATCGCCAGAATTGTATTGTTTCTAATTTTTCACATTTTGGTTCAAAAAATGTATTAATTTCCCTAGATATGAAAAATTTCGCATCGGATAGTGAAAACAACTCATAATTCGATTTCACCTACCCCAAATCGTGCGAAAACGAGTCTTAGATAGTCAAAATCGATTGTTAATAGCAAAATTCTGATTTTGGGGGTAGTTTACCCCCCACCCCCCAAAGACCACCCCCTAAGAGACGAATCAAAAATCACTACAGGTAAAATCGGTCAGTATGGTCCCAACATCAACTGTGCCAAGTGGCTTGCTTGTAACCCGAAATGCCGTTTTGTTTTGAAATTTTTAGTGTACCGCTAGGACTATTAACACAACAATAATTTATTCCACGTTACTATACACTCCGATACTAATTATTTCACTAAGTAACTCAACAACTAAACTCTTTACAACTCTTAACAATAATCACTATCTAAATCATATCACAGTCAAACTTAAACTTACTTAAACTCTAAACTCTATTTACTTAAACTACTAGCTAATACCGGCCTTTATATATCCATAATTCTATTCATGTATAATCCGGAATAAACGCGATAATCTTATTTGCCTGATTAAAGTAGAATTTACTAAATCCTAGGATTCTGGCGGATGCGCACCGTTATACTGCACTCCTCTTAAGGTGGATCGTCCCGATCAACTGCACGCCCATGATATTTCGTCAATCTGCCTAGATGTACAACTTTCATCTTACTCCTTGTGTTGCGCTGAACTCAATAAACCAAATCATTGATTCCCTTGATTATTCTGTATGATCCTTTCCATGCTGAAGACAATTTCGGCGACATGCGATACTTCTTTTTTTCTTGTTGGATTATAAAGCCACACCAGCTCGCCTTCTTGAAATCCGGCTGAATTCGCTTTCAAGTCATATCTGGTCTTCATTCGGTCACTGGTCAGCTGAATGTGCTCCCGAGCAAAATCATGTATCCCCAGAAATCGTGCCCTTACTACAGATTATCTACATACAGATGCGAAAGAGCGGCGAATTCGTGGTTCAAGATTAATTTGATAGACATAGGCTAACCGCACCAATGCCACATCAATGTATTTTGGACATATTTATTTTATAAATGCGGAAGCCCAATAATATAATATTATTTCTTTAATTGATTCACAAACAGAATTTTTTTTTTTTTTTTTCTACCCGCAAAAATATGTAAACACACAGGCTGGAACATGCTCACGCACTCGGCCACAATAATAATTGTCCTGACGTGGCGATCTTTATCTATGCGTGGGGTTGCTGGCAGCCCGGCTTCGTCACAGAATACCGTCGACGGCAAGCATACGTACTCATGCATCTGTATTAGGTGATCTGTGCCCTTACTTCATCGGCATAATCTCGGATTTCTGTTCGTTCTTGTTCAGGTATTCCAAACATCAGATCGTAAGGTAACCTTAGCTCTCTTCCAAAACAATTCTAGCTAGACTTTCACCTGTTAACTCGTGAACAGCTGCCCTGTAAGCCATTAAAAATAGAGGCAAGTGTTTGTCCCAATCTCGCTGGTTCTTTGTGACCACTTTTGTCAGGTGTTCTTCTATGATCTTATTAAATCGTTCTACCATGCCACCAGACTGTGGATGTGGAGGTGTTATCCTTGTCTTATGTATTCCCATGATCTCACAAATTTTCTTGAGGATGGTAGATTCGAAATTTCGTCCCTGATCTGAATGTAACTCTAGTGGCACACCATGACGTCTAAAAACTTCGTCCACTAGCACCTGAACAACAGTGATGGCTTCTTGATTGGGAATAGCGAAAATTTCTGGCCATTCACTGAAGTAATGAATGATAACCAAGATATATTTGTTACCACGCTCTGGCAATATCTATCGCTATTCTTTCAAATGGGATACCGACGTTGTACTGGTTCATGGACCCCCAAGATCTTAGTTCAAGGCCTTTACTAGTAGCACCAGTTTTTTACGTTTTCATGATGGTGAACCAAGTAAAAAAGTTCCCGAATTTTGTCCAAAGTCTTGTTAACTCCAAAATGTGCCCCTGAAGTTCCGTCATGTATTTCTTTTGTTACATCTTCTACTTGATCTCTGGGAATAACCATTTGGCTCTTAGTGGATTTCCTATCGGCACTTTCCTCTTTTAAGTAAACCATTTTCTACGGCCAGAGAGATTGAGCTCCTTTCCGTTCTTCTCACAGCCGGACCAGTGTTTTTCTCATGCATATCGATTCTTTGAAAATGTTTGCAGTCTTCTTTGCATGGCCGTCTAGACAGAGCGTCAGCATTTTTATGCAGATTTCCAGGTCGATGTTTTATTTGGAAATCGTATTGCTGCAATTTCTCAATACATCTAGCAAGCTGTCCTTCAGGAGTTTTCATTTCTAAAAGCCATTTTA
Source organism: Ceutorhynchus assimilis (assembly GCA_917834065.1). Taxonomy (NCBI): domain Eukaryota; kingdom Metazoa; phylum Arthropoda; class Insecta; order Coleoptera; family Curculionidae; genus Ceutorhynchus; species Ceutorhynchus assimilis. Next base: position 55,003,083 of record OU892281.1, read on the forward strand.
GAGCTGCGTGATCCGTTTGAATTAGAAGTCCGTAGAGATACTTATGGAAATAGTCGACTGCTGTTACAATGGTAAGTAACTCAACTCTCTTCTGGTGACACCATAGTTTCGTTTCGGCTTTGATGAGGTTCTGCAATAGTACCCTACGACATGCTTTTGTGAATTTTGGATTTGTGAAAGGACAGTTCCAATACTGGTGTTGCTTGCATATGTGTCCAAAATCAACATGCCTTTCTGACCTATATTAGCGAATGAAATAGAAAACACTTATTTGGATTAAGTTTCAAGTTGACATTCTGGAAGCGCTCAACAACTTCTTGCATTATAATTTTCTTTATAGTTATACCAATTTTAATTGGAGGTTTTGGAAACCTAATATAACCGGCTCTGTGTCATTTGCGCGACAACCATTTGCGCGAGGGAGAAAAGCGCGATACAAAAAGTGCGACTGACAAAAGCGCGTCGGAACAAAAACGCGACAGGACAAAAGCGCGATGGACACAAACGCGACTGGATAAAAACGCGAGGAACAAAAGCGCGAGGGACAAAAGCGCGACGGAACAAAAACGTGAGGGACAGAACCGCGACGGAACAAAAACGCGACTGGAATAAAGCGCGATGGACAAAAACGCGATTGGAAAAAAACGCGAGGAACAAAAGCGCGAGGGACAGAAGCGCGACGGAACAAAAACGCGAAGAGCAAAAGCGCGACGGAACAAAAACGCGACTGTATAAAAACGCGCGAAATAAAAGCGCGAGGGACAAAAGCACGATGGAACAAAAACGCGAGGGACAAAAACGTTGTTGAAATGGCTGTCAACAAATAAAGGACCCCAGCGAGGAGTTCAAAATATAAGCAAGTTAATTCTCGATTTTTAAACTTAGTCCAAGAATACCCTTTCTCCAACGTCCAAAATCACCTTAAAGCAGTAGCTTTAAACTTAACCATTTAAACTTAGCATTCCATAATTTGTATTTTTAACTAATTTATATTGTTTCTTTTGTTAATAAAGTTTATCATGCTGTCCTACTTAGAACTATAGAATAAGTGATGAACAAATTGAATCAATTAAGAATCAATCAAGAAAACGCAGACTTACTCAATCTAACCCAAACTAACCCGTCCGCCTAGTGCGAGCTAGTCCTCGTAAGTTAGCATTTTATTGCAGACTTACTTAATCTTACCCAAACTAACCCGTCCGTCTAGTGCGATCTTGTCCTCGTAAGTTAGTATTTTATTCCAAACGTACTCAAATTAACCCAAACTAACCCGTCCGCCTAGTGCGATCTAGTCCTCGTAAGTTAGCATTTAATTGCAGACTTACTCAATCTAACCCAAATTAACTCATCCGCCTAGTGCGATCTAGTCCTCGTAAGTTCGCATTTTATTGCAGACTTACTTAATCTAACCCAAACTAACCCCGTCCGCCTAGTGCGATCTAGTCCTCGTAAGTTAGCATTTTATTGCAAACTTACTCAAACTAACCCAAACTAACCTATACGCCTAGTGCGATCTATTCCTCGTAAGTTAGCATTTTATTTAAAAAAACTGTCAATCTTGTTTTTCAAATAAAATGCTAGCTTATGAGGACAAGATCGCACTAGGGGACCGGGTTAGTTTGGGTTAGTTTGAGTAGTCTGCATTTTTTTCATTATTATTAATACAATTTGTTGTGTCCCTGTTTTGCTTAGAGGTCGCCGTTGTTGATGTCGCTGTTTTAAATTTCGTTCTTTACATATGTCGCTCTTCTGTAATGTCGCTGTTTCAAGTAGGTATCGCGCTTTCGAATGTCGCTTTTTTGATATGTCGCTACTTTTTTCACATGTCGCTGTTTTGAATGTCGCTATTTTAATAAGTCGCTGTTTTGAATATCGCTATTTTGATGTATCGCTTTAAAAATATGTCGCCTTTTTAATGTGACTATTTCAAATATCGCTCTCTTGAACCGGAGCCACTGAGAATGTCTTAATGTCTTGTATTTTGGAAAGCGTTCTATATTCCTCGTAGATAGTTGAGCGTTCTCATCCAATCGCGCTATATTCCAGTCGTGTTTTTGTTCCTCGCGCTTTTGTCCCACGCGCTTTTATCCAGTCGCATTTTTGTCCATCGCTCTTCATTCTAGTCGCGTTTTTGTTCTGTCGCGCTTTTGTCCCTCGCGTTTTTGTTCCGTCGCGCTTTTGTCTCTCGAGTTTTTGTCCCTCGCACTGTTGTTAAGTCGCGTTTTTGTTCCACGCGCTTCTGTTCAGTCGCGTTTTTGTTCCGTCGCGCTTTTGTCCCTCGAGTTTTTGTCTCTCGCTCTTCTGTTCAGTCGCGTTCTTGTTCTGTCGCGCTTTTGTACCTCGCGTTTTTGTCACTCGCGCTTTTATCCAGTCGCGTTTTTGTTCCGTCGTGGTTTTGTCCCTCGCGCTTTTCGTATCGCGCTTTTCTCCCTCGCGCAAACGTCTGTCGCGCAAATGACACGGAGCCAATATAACCCCCTTTCGGTACTATAGAAGTAGTTTTGAGTTTTCTCTTCGTCATCTTTATTTATTGCCACTTGCCAGTATTCTCTTTTGAGATCCAAGGTGGAAAACCATTTGGAGCCCGATAGAGTTGTTAATGTATCGTCTATCCTCAAGAGAGGGAAGCTGTCCTTCTTGTTGACGTCATTAAGCTTACGGTAGTTCATACAAAATCTAAGACTTCCATCTTTCTTCGTAACCAATACTACTAACGCAAACCATGAACTATTTGACTCTTCAATAATTCCCTCTTGAAGCATTTTATCAATTTGGTTTTTCACTTCTTGTTGTTTAGCTACTGGCATACGTTGAGATAATTGTCTAATTGGGTGTGCCAATCCAGTATCAATTTTGTTTAGAATTGAACTAGTCCGTCAGGTTTGATTATCCATCACAAATACGTCTAGTTCTTTCAAAATGAAATCTGTGGCTTCCTGAAGTCTCTCTGGATCGAGGTGTTTCCATGATTTCTCCAAAGTCTGCATGCATCAAGATGTCTATCCAATTTCGATTTTTCAAAATGTCGCTTATCTGGTAGGACATAGTTCGATATTTGCTTAACTGGTTCGAGAGTTCCAATAATATCTCCTTCTTTAATTTTTACTGTTTCAAAAGAAACATTCGCAATTCTTATCATAATCTCTCCGTTTGTTCTTACTAGAGTCTTTCCAACGAGAATTTTTTCTAGTTTATCTCCAATAAAATTATGTTTTATTCCCACGCAGCACCCAGGGTTTATTTCCAATTTTCCGCAAATGATCTTCTCAGTACTTCCAGGAATTCCCACTGGGTTTGTGGCCAGGATCTTAACGGCTTGGGATTCTTCGTGTGTAGTTAGGATAAATTCTTTCATTATTAAATTTAAGGATGTTCATAGAAGGATCCAAAGAGAAACCAGGTTGGTCGATAAAATCCATTCCCAAAATAAAATCAACTCCTATATCGACGACTAATGTTCTGTGCCTAAAGATGGTAGATCCAAAAAGTAAGCTCAACCATAGCTTTTCCTTAAAATGGTGTCGATTCACCCGTAACTGTTCGTAGTGACAGGTTTCTAGTGAGCGGTTGGATTGCCCGAGACTTAAGTAATGTTTTTCTAATTATACAGTTTAGCATCCGTATCAAAAGTGATATTTTTAAATTTTCCATTAATTTGTCCTTCGAATTTTAATCCTCCATAATGACTGCCCAATGATTTTATGTAAACAATCCTGGGGGCTTCGTCATTACTAACCAGCATTCGCATCTCTATACTGGTTAATTGTCGTTTCCCTGTCGGTTATCAGGGCTGGCGTCTCAAGATCTCGAAAAGCGTTGGAAACGATCTCTAGATGGAAAGGACAGCCTTGCTCTACAATCTCGTTGAATATCTCCAAACTGGCACCGGTAACATTCTACTCGGTTTCTCGGAGATGGTGTTTGTCTGGAATCTTTTCTTGTTTTTCTACCTTCTGGTAGTAGTTTTTTCATTTCCTCCATGAAATTACTCATAACGTTTACGAAATTACCCTCCTCTTCTGACGATTGTTTATCCTTTGGGTCTTCAATGGACACCGTATTCTGGGTCGTGAGGTACCAAAGGTTGTTTCCAGTTTCAATGCTCGGAAACAGGTTTCACTACTTCTCCGGAACTTAGACATTCGTAAGATTTTCTGGATCTTGGAATCTCTGAGATTATTGATGAACGCAGATACTGCCATTCGTTCCTGCATGTCTTCCCCAGCTGCAGGAAATTCCAAACTGATTACCCTTTTAACCTTTGCTTCCGATTCGAATTCTTGTAAATTTCTCGCCGGGTTTTTGAATTCTTGATTTCACTTGAGTTCTAAATACTTCTTGTCTGTAATGGTCTCCGAAGCGTAATTCTAATGTCTGACTTAGATGCTGGTAATTCTGTTGGTAGATTGAAGGAATGGACTGAAGAAGATCTAAGGCAGGTCTCCGTAGCGCCACTATCAGTGCTGTTGCTTTTTCTTGATCATTCCATCCGTTGGTATTTGTAGCAGCTTCAAATTGTCGGATATACCCATACATGGTCCAGGACGTGAAGCCGTCAAAAGTTGGTGGTTCTATCTTCATACTAGGGAATGCCCCAACACTAACTGGACTGATGGACTGTATTTCTAATTTATTCACCTTATCTTCAAGTGTTTGAACTTGGTCTTCAAATTCTTGTCTTAATTGCTGAACATCGTTTTTGACCTCAGGTTTTACTTCCTGAACGTCGTTTTAAACTTCTCGAACATCGTCTTTAACTTCTCGAAACTCGTCTTTAACTCCGGCTTTTACTTCCGTAATCTTTTGTTATAGGTTAGTGACAAATCCGTGTATAATTTGAAATATTTTCTGTAGTTGTCAAAGGTCTTCTTGCCGTTCTTTTGTCGCCTGGCCTCTTCGTTTTGTTTTTCGTGTTATCGTTTAGCTTCTTCTTGTTGTTTTTTTTTTTGTCGTCTGGCCTTCTTCGGTTCTTCGTCTTGTTTTCTTGTTGTCGTTTAGCCTCTTCTTGTTGTCATCCAAGTTCTTCTTCTTGTTTTTCTTTTTGTCGCTTGGTCTCTTCGTCCTGTTTTTCTTGTTGTCGTCCAGTTTCTTCTTCTTGTTTCTTATTTTGTTGCTTAACTTCTTCGTCTTGTTTTTCTTGTTGCAGTTTAGCATCTTCTTGTTGTCGTTTGGTTTCTTGATGTTTCAACATAATCACATTTTGCGCAGAGGTTTTTGAACTGTTTGTTCTTCCATTTTTCCTTGTTGTCTAGTCATAGGCAAATATAGAATGTTCTAGAATTTCCCTCAAACTTTCTTCAAATATCTTTCCTGGTCTTTGCTTGAAATTCCAAACACTTCGGTGAAATCACAATTTCAATATCTCCCTTGGTTTCCAAATAAAATTTTCTAGAATTTTTCCCGAAATTCCTCGAATTCTTTTTCTGAATAACGATTGATGTATCGAATACGTCGGCAAAGTCAGAAACTCGATATCTCCCTTGGTTTCCAAATAGAATTTTCTAGAACTTACTTGGAAATTGACTATAACAGTCAAAATCGGATATACAGTCACTTTCGGGGTAATTCACACGATCGGTTAAGTCTCTTTGGGTGATTGTCACTGCTTACACTGACTAATGGCCGTTTGCAACGGGTTCCACTTAGCACGTTTTGAGTGGAGCTCAACTTTAGATGTCCCTTGAGTAATTATTTTCCGTTGCACAGTCGTCGAACTGAGACTTAAGCCAGACATAAATGAGATTTCTTGGGCTTAAACTGACCCCTACACAAAATGTTAATTTAATTTGTTATTTTTTTTGTCATTTTTGAAAGTTAGCGTTTTGGCGTCTTTGGTTTGTTTATATTTTGGTTGGTCTGAGCTTAGAATAATATTACTTTATGGTGTGATTTTCTGGC